>PVJL010003202.1:0-41878 GCA_004026885.1 Lyroderma lyra
GCCCCGCACCCGGCCCCGCGGCGTCTGTGTGACACTGAGTGCCCCGCACCCGGCCCCGCGGCGTCTGTCGTCCTGGTTACTCCTGTGTCGGGACGCAGGAACCTACAATGCTGCGCCTTCAGAATTTGAAGGTGTTCTTCCACTGCCTTCTGGCTGAAGACACTGTGCCAAGGAGTGTGACAGCAATTCTGAGCGCCAGTCCTTTCCTTGCGACCGTTTCCACTCTTCCCACCCGCTGCGGAAGCGGTTCGCTGTACGTCTTTCGCTGTTCAGGGCCCTGCTCGCGTCCTGGGCCGTCACCTGTGTCCTCGGGTGGGGCGCGTGCTCGTTACGCCTCTGATGATTTTGTCCAGGTCGTAGTCTGTGTTTCGTCTCTCCGGAAAGCACACACATCACTTCCCCTCTATTTCGTGTCCTGGTGGGTCTTCCTATTGACTTCTTCATAAGGCAACTCAAACCCAGGGCGGCGATGGTGCCCTGAGCAGGGACGGGGTGGGGAAGGCTTTTCGGGGCGCTTTTGGGCTGGGAGTGGGGCTGCGTTTCCCCCTCACGTGCCCTAGGCCTCACCCACGTGGCTCTCTCCTCTGATTGGACACAAGGGAAGGGCCCTGGGTCCTCGGATTTCTGAATGGAAATGGAGGTGCAGCCGTCCCAGCTCTCTTCCCTCTGTGGCTTGGAGCACGTGTGCATGCTTCCGGTCAGCCGTGGAACTGAGAAAGCAAAGAAGTGGGTGATCACCAGTGAATAGCCTCTTGTTGTTAGTCTCCAAGGGCTGTCCAGAAAGTGTCCAGCCGTGCCATATGAAAACTAGAGGCCTCTCGGGCTGGATTTCTTCTGGACAGCCCTGGTCCGTAGAGTGGTCCTCGTCCTAAGTAGGATTTAGTCAGGTGGCTCCTGGCAGCCCACTACCCGGATTGCTTGAACAAAGCTGCTTTTCTGACGGAAGCTTGGGTTAACCTGAGATTTTGAATACTTGCACTTGAACGTGGGTCACGTTGGCATGACACAAATGTAAGAATGTGTGCTTGTTTTTTTGTATTTCTGTGTAGAACTTGAGCATTTTAAGAATAAACCAAAACAGTCCCTGGCCACCCTCGGTTGAGCCTGGATTGAGCGCGCGTGCCCTGTCCTCCCCGGCCCCGGCAGACTCACTTCTGATTCTGCGCTGCTGCTGTGCCATCGTGTCGCTTCTGTTTTCCGGGCTGCCTCTGGGTCCCTTCCCTTACCCCTCCCTGAGTCCTCCTCTTCCTCGCCTTCTCCGTCTTGGTGGTGTTCCACGTGTTGTTTGTGGATCTCCTGCGTCCGAATCCCTTGGGGTCTGGCCCGGCCTGCGGGCTCAGAGCGGCGGGGTGGGGTGGGGGCGCTGAGCGGTCTGCCCGTGCTCCAAGCCCTCCTGGGGTGCCGTCGCACACTGGAGTTCCCGGCGCACTGCTCTGGTTCCTGGGGCCACCGAGCTCTCCCTTCTTACCTGGAAGTCTGCCCTGTCCAGCCGCTCGCAGGGACTGTCCTCTGCGCTGGGTGTGACCGCTCGCAGCTGCCGTCTGCGGGCTCAGCGCCCCAGGAGTCAGGTGCTTTCTCCCAGGTCAGTTTTCACGTGGACACAGATCCTGGGAGGGACGTCCATGGCACGACTCGCCCTGTTAGAGACTGTCGCCAATGCGTGTTGAGGACAAGGCTGAGAGAACCCTCCGCCCCACACTTGCCGTGTCCGAAGCCCCGAGCTGAAGTCTGGCTTGCTTGTTCTTTCTTGCTTTTCTTCCACCAGAGCCACTGGGAGGTGGGAGAGGGGACCCAGTGGTGACCTGCCCGCAAGAGTTCAGCATGCACGATCGAAGCGGAGAAGCTGTGGGAACCGCTCTGGTGACGACGGGGCCGGCCAGGAGTGCCCTCAGGGGAGACTGCACCCCGTAGCACTTTCCTGGGGAGCAGGAGGTGCTCAATGACCGTAGGTTATTGCAGGAGTGGTCAGCTGGCGGTCAGGAAGGCAGGGAAGGGAGAGGCCGTGGGCGTAGGGGTGGAACAGGCAGTCCCACCAACGCATGGGCGTCCTTCAGACGGAGCACAGGGCTTTGGGGAACACACTGTGGGAGTCCACCCGTTTAGCAGAAGAATAGGTCACCGCACTGCTGACGGTCGGTGTATGAGACCCTACAGGCGTGGCGGGGAAGAGCCCCCCGGGGTAAAGAAGTCAGAAGGTCCGCGCATCCGGAGAGCTAGGTCACGGCCGGCCAGGTCTGCCGTGGTCGCCTTCTCCGGGACTTGAGAGAGGAAGGCTGGATCTGCCGCCAGAGGCCTGGAGTGCAGCCCCTCCGCTTCCCGGGTGCTGCCGCGTCCCAGGGGCCTGCCTGCTTCCTCCCGGGGGCTCCCTCCAGGGCTGGGAGACGGCCAGGTTCTCCAGCTGCCTGAGCCCCGGTTTTATCTGCCTCCCGTTGACCTCTTCGTCTGATAATGCGTCAGTTTATTTGCTTGTGCAAATTGACTTTCTTAGAAACAGAACAGAGCTAGAAAGAGGCCGGTGTTTGGATCGTTTCCTCTTCAGGAGAGACAGCTAAGGGGCCAGGCGTCGCGGAGGCTGCGTCTAGGACCGTCCCTGCTGCGGGCTCACCTTAACGCCGCGCAGGGACGCTGAGTGGGCAGAGAAACAGCATCCCTCTCGCCGGAGGAGGCGAGGACTGCAGGCTTTACAAGCTGCCACCACTGCTTCTGGATTCCCTGCGAGTTCAGAGAATTCGCTTAGCAACAGGCCTGACCAGCCCCGCCCGCCGGCGGCCCCCCGACTTGACTGCACTTACCGGTGGGGGCCGCCGGCGGACAAGGACTCAGCGTTTTGCGAAAATGGTGCCAGTCTTTTCCTCGACGGGACCCGAGCCTGTAACCCGGTCCAACAAAACCAGGGCGACCGAGCCAAAGCAAACCTTTTTAAGAAACAGCACAGGCAGTAGGAAATCATACTGGTTACGGCTTGTTTTCCTGGCTCGGGCCGCCTCCCAACCTGTTGGGATCTGCTCGGCGGTGTCTGTGGGGACACCCTGGTGCAGGGCCCCGCGGAGGAAAGGAGCTTTCCATTTCTGTTTGCCTGGGCTCTTTGCCAGGGGCCAAGTTCAAGGTGCAGTTTCCAGTAATTTGCTGGGCCTTCTCTGTGGGTTTGATAGGCCAGGACAGAAGCCTGCAAACCCAAGTAGTGTTTCCTGATTTCTGTCGTTTCTTAGAAAAGCTGTGGAGGGACTGGGGGTTGCGAACCGCTGGCTCAGAGCCTTCCCCCCGCCGCCTCGGACCCAGGCCCGGCGCAGCCTGCCCGCACAGACGCCAGGTGCCCGTCCACGCCGCCGGGAGGCCCCGCGTGGATTCACTGCGTGCGGCGTTGTTCGGAGCTGAATATTCAGTTGTCGGGTGACGGCAACTTGTTCTTGTTTGCTCATATCTGCAGGATGGAAGTCACCACTTCTATAATCCTTCCCTCCTCAGTGCATTTAAGTTCCCTGGTGTGAAACATGTGGGCTTGATTAAAGGGAGAAAGTGCTGCTCTCCAGCCCCCCCTCCCCCCCACCCCGACCCGGCCACCGAGGACAGGGCCCAGCTCCCTGCAGTGTCAGCCCCGGGGCCCCGCCCCCGCCCCGGGTCCGTCTGAGGACTTGGCACACCGTAATTCCGAATGAGTCCTTATCGAATGGAGGGGCGGGTAGTGGTGGGATCTCGTTTTAAAGAAGTGTTTGATGATGGGACAGTGTGGTATCTATGCCAGGTGGAGGCTCATGGGCAGGCTGCTTTATTGGTGTGATTACAACTTGTTTTCTACAAGAAAATGTGTTCCAAAACGTTTGCTCTGGTCCCAGTATGCGCCACTCCTGACTTGGAAAGGACCCGGCTGGGTCCAGGAGGCATGTGGAGCAGAGGAAAGAGAAAGAGTGAGGCAGAGCCGGGCTCCCCCAGACTCTGCAGCCCTGGCATCGGGGTTGCAGTCACCTTTTCACAGCCCCCCGCGCCCTCACGCTCCCTCCTGTCCACGGAAACTACAGCAGACAAACCCCTGGGAGCACAGCGGGGCGGGGCGGGGGCTGGAGCTAGCCCCCCAAAGCTCCTTCCCCTCCTTCATTCTCCCACAACGCGCTTCTTTGCATGTGCAGATTCGCCTCAGAAAACCCGACTGTGTGAGCTGCTGTCCCACTCGCCTGGAAACTTGAATTACAGCAATTTAACGTTATAACATAATTCCACTGCAATAAAGCCATTCGGGGCTGGCAGTGGTGATGGGGCGCTTGCTGTGGGAGTGGGGGGCACAGACTTTCCTACAATGGGTATTTGCTGTGTTGGGTTAGGCGGGCTAGCATGGAGAGCCATGTTGGTGTGAAGGCGCACTTAACTATTTTTATTAGGGGGTGGGTGCTATTTGAAACCATCTGAGTACGAGTCTATGTGATGCCGACAGAACGAGTTCAAGGTTTGGAAACGGCGGGAGGCGGAATGGGTGTGCGCGCCCGCCTGCCCCGGCCAGGGAGCCCGTGCGACCCCAGCGCCCCGCTGAGTGACCGGCTTTCCTTAGGGCACACGAACGAGTGGTTTGTTTCTGCGACGTGGGGCAGAAAAGGAGGCGCAGGTATTTCAGTAGTCCTTAATGACAAAACAAAACAGTAACAAAAGTCCCCGAAACACGAAACACAAAACTTGTGACAGATGGTCTGTCACACCAGGCACCTCGTGCACTCTTATGGGACGTTAGCAGGGAAACCGAGGGCAGAAGAGGAGATACACGTGGTGATCCTCCCTGCCCGGTGTCACCCGCGGCACGGCGTCACCTGCGGCACGGCGTCAGCCGCAGCATGGTGTCACAGTGTCACCCGCGGCACGGCGTCACCCACAGCACGGCGTCAGCCACGGCACGGCGTCACCCGCGGCACGGTGTCACCCGTGGCACGGCATCACAGTGTCACCCGCGGCACGGCGTCGCCCGTGGCACAGTGTCACCCGCAGCTCGGTGTCATGACGTGGGGACCACTGGGTTCCTGAGGGAAGGACGGTCAGCTCCCTCATCGTCGGGCAGCTCTCTCAAGGCCAGCACTTACTTACCTATGACAGGTCTGTTCAAAAGAAGGTCCCCACAAAGGACACGAGCGTTACTTCTTCTCGGTTCCGGTACGTGCCGGTGACGCCGCGCGCCCGCGGTGTGGGCCTCGGGCATTCGCGTGGACAGCACTGGGGGGTCGGGACATGTGCCCTGGGTGACCTCCCTCAGGCCCAAAGCGCAGAGCCGTCCTCTGTGTTGTGGGGGAGCCAGCCCGCGTGCAGGGAATAAGGTGCTCAGCGACCTCGGCGTGACTGTTGCTCTTCACACGCCCCTGACGGGTACGGCCAGTAACTTCTCAGGGGCCGGCATTTGGGTCCTCGTGCAAAAGGAAGTTCTAAACAAAGTCACCGGAGGATGTGACGAAAGTGACAGGGGAAGGTCCATGAAAATGGGAGTTCTTAGCCAGAAAATACTTTATACACTTTTCGACCCTTCATTTCTAACCTCATTAATTTACTAAGAAGCCTGGAGAGTCACTCAGACATCTGAAATGCTCTTTCCTACGTGAGATGGAGAATGTCACAGGCCACGGCGATAGTTAAGAATTTGAGAATTTGTACGTCAAGTGACTGCTTGGGTCACGGATTTGAGTTTTCTGTTTTGCTATGCTTAGGATATCTTGCAAATAGTTTTTTTTAAGACTGTCCTGCTATAAGAATTAATAAGTATTTATTAATTCTCTTGGGATTAGCACTGTCATGAGCCCACAGCATTTGAATGAAGAGTATTAAAATGCATGATGCAAACGATGTATTTACAGTAAGCTGTGAGCAGCTACGTGAATGGATGGGTGTCCTGTGATCAGAGAAATTTAAAAATTAAAAGCATGGGGAGGCAGCTATTCATATTGCAAAAGCACTTTTCCCTGCAGAGGGGGTTGGCCGTGGGCTAGGCGTCAGGGATGGGCGGTGGCCCTTGGGCTGTGTAATTGGGGTGGTCCTGCCGAGGGGTACAGACCCCTCCCAGGCGTCCTGTCCCCCCACCCCTGTGTGGCCTCTTCTTTTTCCTCTGGGCCTTTCTTCCAATCCCACAATCCCAGAGCCAGCGTGACAGCTGGGTGGCGAGGAGGAAGGGACTGAAACGCAATGAGCGTCTTCTGTTTTATATACATTACCATTTCATTCTCGCAACCCCCTGTATTGGGGTACTGATACCACCCCGTTTTGCAGACGACACTCGGAAACAGGAAGTAACGTGCTCAAAGGCCACCACAGGAGGTGGAGGGACTGGCGTTCCGATTTGGGCAGGCGTGTCCCCGTTTCCTCCAGGTGTGACCACATCAATTCGCTGAGAGGGAGTTCCCCTGACACGCTGACAAACGTGGAATTACGTACCTCTTGCAGAGGAAGGAGCACCTGATGACTCTTTTCTATGAATGCTGGAGTGCAAGGGTCATGCACTCCCAGAAAAGCCACTCTCTTAAATGCATGTCACCTTATTATTTATTTTCAAAATAGTCCCAGATGTCTTAGCCAAAAAGCTGTACATGTGGGCTATAATTTGAAATTTATCACTCTGCTATCCTTGTGAAAACTTTCAATTCACTTCCCCCCGCCCCAGAAATGTGTAATGCCACCATTACCTACTAACCTGGATTGCAGTCGCCAGGCATTACGACGTCTGAATTAACATCCAAAACACACTGCCTTTCTGCCAGGGTTCCCATATCTATTATTGTTAAAACATATAACTTTTAAAACTCCAAGGTTCTTCCCAAGCCAATTCTCTAATCACAGACATAAATTTCACTCCATTAAGGGAAGGAAACCCCGCAGTATGACTAAAGTTAGGAATATGATCAGATTTCAAGGGAGGAAGGAAAAGAGGGGTCGGGCACAGCGTGCTTCCCATCGCTCGTGCTCGTGAAACACGGTTACAGCGGAGCCCAGCGTTGCTGCACGCACGAAGTGTGCGGCCCTTCCGGGGGAGAGGTGGGACGCGGGGACCATCCCCCAGGCTGATGGGGCCGAAAGCGGGTGTCTCAGGGCTGCCCACGTTTCCTTGCAACGGCTGAAGGGGTCCCGCAGCCGATGAGAGCGACGAGGACAGGTCCCTGGGTGGGGAGGAGGTGTGCGGCTGCACCTTGTCCCAGGGAGGGCCTGTTGTACGTTCATGAATCCGCTAGGTAGTGGCAGTCCCCGAGAAGCTGGGGTCACCAGGCATCCCGTGAGCAAGGGAAGGCGAGGTGGCGGGAGAGGCTGGCTGTGTGGGCTGCGGCGGGCGCACCCCCCGGTATTCTTCGGATGGCCCCGCCTGGAAATTCCTCAGCCCCCGAGGCTTGCACTTTAAGGTTTATCAAGATCTTTCTTCAGAGGGGTGTCTTTTCAGCTCATGAGACCTGCTTCCTTGCTATTTTTTTTTCAACTTGATTGGGTTCCACTGTATTTTTTTTTTTCAAATGTTGACTGTTGTTGTCGATGTTAAGAACAGGAGACAAGACAGTCCCCCCGCCCCCCACTGCCCCCCACAAAGCACCTCTTCCCGAGGGCGGTCCATGACACGTGCACCCTAGACTTCATAGGACTAGCCACCATTTTTAAAAAGTGTACGGTGTGGCACCAATTAATTCTTGATGTTTACCTGATAGCTGATGTCCATTTCTGTATGTTGGATTTTAAATAGGTCAGTGTAGTTAGCAGAACAAAGAGACTCTTTCAAAGTTCTCCTAGTGAGTGAAAAAGGAAGACACGAGAAGTTCATCTTGTAAATCTGAGCTTCTGATTTTGGAAGACATGAGATCTGTATGTCTATTGTTGGTGGAAAAAAAAAAGGAACTACGCCTCGTAGGGAGCAAAGCAGCAATAATTATTAAAGTTAAAGAAGCCGCATTATCCCAGCCGGCAGGCCCGCACTTGGGGATGTGTGTCGCGTAGCAGTACCTGGCTTTCGTTCTCCGTGTACGACCGGATGGCATTACGTCCTACCCCTCTTGTCCCTTCCTTCCTTCCTTCGGGCTCTTCTACCACCAGAACACGGGCTCCTGTAGCGCGGCCATCCCAGCATCCGGAACGGTCCCTGGCTCAGAGTCGCCCCCATTAAATACCTGTTGAACGAAAGAAACCAAAACACCCATAGATCAGGATGTACACCCCAGGACATGGACTGCAGGGTCACTGTAGTGACAAGAAACCGGAACTCAGAGAGATGCCGTCAGTGAGGGGCTGGTTGGGGGCCCCCCTCTTGGCTAAGCTGCATGGTGTAGGGGTTAATGGGGTGGCTCTCGCATCGGAGCGCCGGGCCTTCCGTCCCTGCGTTCATTGTAAATGGACAATGAACAGCCTCTGGGAAGGGGTGTAGCGTCTGTATTTCAGAGTTCCCATCCACAAAATAAGGACAATAGTGACAGGAAGTGGAGACGGTTTTTTGTGATAATTAAATCAGATAAGTAGCACACATGAGAACAGTGCCTGGCACCTCGATAACTATTCGTTATTCTTACTTCATGAGATATTAAAAAAGGATGACTTAAGTAGCACCTGGGGGAATTTCCATGACGCATTGTTCAGTGCACGAAGCAGGGACTGGGATGCCACTTTTGCAAGTCCAGCGACGAAGGCAACAGCCCTACACGCGCAGAGCCAGCGTGCGTGGGCGCCTGGGACTGTGGAAGGTGCGTGCTGGGCATCTAAGCTGCGTGTGGGAAGGGCGGGGCCGGTGGGTGGCCGAGGAGGGAAAGTTGAGAGACGACGAAATGACCATGTGACGCGTCACCCATACTGTGATTAAAGTGCAAACTGCATGGGTGGGTACGGACATGACGGTGCCAGGAAGGGCCGCAGAAGGGGGCCGTGGGGCTGGGGGCCCCGCGAGTGAGGCCATCAGGTGTTGGCTCTCCCGAGCCCCGGGCCCACTGGCCTGGGGACCCGGCCGGAGCGGTTTTCAGGCTTCGGCTTTACGGAAGTGCATAACTGCCGTTCGGGGCGGCTCACACTGGACCCGGCCGGTTTGCAGGCTCGGTCACCGGGAAGGCCTGGCGGAGAGTCTCCTCGGCGGGGCCGCCACCAGCTCCTTCTCTGAGCCGTTATGGAGGAGGCAGGTATTCCAGTGACCAGCTGTTTACACCTTGGACCACGGTTCCATTGCCTTTGCAAGGCCCGTTCTCCCCCTCAGCATTTCCTAAGGTTTCAGAGCTCTCCCCTGAAAGAAGGCTGGATTTTCTGCTTTATGGTTTCCCCGAAACAAAACTCCCCACAGGCTGTTAGGGGATAGAGGGGCGAAGCGTAGCCCGGGGTTGGATGGACCCTGGGGGCGCCTTTCAGGGGAAGAGCGGGATCCCCCGGAGAGGGGAACAGTCCTCGGCACCCCCCCGCAAATGGCCATTTTCTGTGCAGAAAAACTGTGGACTGTTAGGGGCATTAGGCAGCCATTGTGGTGTCCGTGGACCCATGCTTTTCTGAATGTGAAATTAGGAGGGGATGCAGCTAGGGACACGGGGTACACATGGGTGAGGAGGGGCAGTGCACCCCAACAGCCGAACACCCCGATTTAAATCATGGCCCTCGCGACTCCTGTCTGCTCCCTCGCTGAGAGCGTTGTGGGGCACACCCCTTCCTCGGGGTTCTCAGGAATTAGCTGGAAGGTGACTTGGCCGCCGTGTGCATGCACGCGTCCCTGTGGCCGGGAATTCGATCCCCCGGAGGGCCTCAGCAGTGCCCGGGGCAGGGGGAGCGTCTGGGCTTCGTGCCTGGGGGCCCCACGGAGCTCTGAGCCGTGACGGTGGCGGGGTCACACTGGGGACTATTTCGTTCAGGGATAATGGGGTGGGGGCCTATGAATCTTCTTAATTTTTATGAAACTGGGTGTTATTTATGAAAAGGCCAATTTACTGTGCAAAAATCTAACTTCTTGGTGAACTGGCTGCGTGGGTCAGCTGGCCGGTGTGTTCCGTTTGAGGATCTGATTGAAACAGAAATACGGTAAATACAGTTTGAGTAAGTTTTGTTGGATGGTTTTAAAGGTACACTTTCTTCCCATTGTTGTTCTGAGAAGTATCCGCCCAGCGGGCAGTCTGTTTTAATCAGCCCTGAGTGAGGTGTGAGAGGGCTGCTGTCTCTCCTTCGGATTGCGAAGCCACTCTCTCTTTGTCGCCTTTAGGTGGCTCACTGCAGCGCTGAGCCATTTCGTTCCTGCACACCTGACCTGCTGTGATTCTCAAGGTCCCACACTCCCCGGGAGATCAATTCCTCGAGGCTTGGAGTGGTGCAAGCTGTGGCTCCCGGTGACCACAGCGTGGTGTGTGTGACCTGGGCGGCTTGCTTAATGGCTCTGTAAAGTCACGGACAGCAATCGTGCCTACCATAAGGGTTTCATGGGGATCGAGTTAGGTAGCCGTGGAAGCCCTGGGGCCGAATACCTGGGAGCAGGTGCTACGTGAAGCTTGACTTATGGCCTTGTGTTGCCTCAGTGTCTGTGAGGCATCGTGCACACAGGCCCTGAGGACACACTGAGTACACGGATTCCATTTCCGGTGGCCTTTTCCCAGACGGTGCGGAAGGAGATCCCTAATGTTGGTGACACACTATCTCCAAGTCACACTGTAGGACAGGTTGCTTTGGGGAAATCATCTTGTTGACCTGGCGCCTGTCACATAATATTTTGTATGCAATAGCTACCATGAGAGAGAAAAAAGTTGCTTTTTTTTCTGAGAAGGGCTGTGGCTGTTACATTGTCATTGTTGGCAAGTCTTGTGGACACGAAAATTGCAGTAATCCTTTGCTGGGACTCCCTTTGCCTCGTCAGCAGTCGAGTGGGACAGCAGTGGGTCCATAATTCCAACATTTTGTGTGGATTTGGGTTAGTGAACCTCTGAGGAGAGCCTCCCTCACGTTGCCTCTGAGGTTACTTTTATGGACCTGTAGTATGTTATACACTGAGTTTACCTCTCAGTGCTTACATACGTTTAAAGGGTTGGAGCCAAAGAAAGATTTTTGAAATAAATCTGTCTCGTATTGGGCAGTATATGGCAACTTCCCTTTAAGTAATAGATGATTTAAAATCTGGTCTAATTTTCCTTTTTCTTGCCTATGGATTCCTTGTCCACACATTTTAAAGCTAAGAGGTTTTAATTTTTAAAGAGTTCCTGTAAAGATAAAAGATACAAGATAATATCTGCTTGCAGTTGCTTTACTGAGGTTTCAGAAGAGATACAAATAAAACCAAACAACTAAGAAGTTTCTTTGTCAAAGGTCTGGAAAATACAACTTTTGGATAGATGTTGGAGAGACCTGTTTTGCATTAAAATACCAAATAAAACAAAATGATGGATTGTTTTGGCACTGCTTAGGTTGGGCTTGTGTGATGAGAACTGTACGTAGAAGACAGCCAGTTATTGTCACAGCTGACAGATTTTGGGTCCTGTCTACTTGATCAGTGTAGTAACGTCCCAGGGGTGGTGAGGAGCTTTTCCAAATTCTTACGCCAGGAACGATGCACACTTCTGCTGTAGAGACTGACATCTTTTCAGTTCTGTAGATAATCTGTAGGTTGTTGTCTTGCCTGGCACACCACATTAGTTCCTGTGACTTTCTGTGCAATGCATTACCATTACTGACATGCCTTCATTTTATATTTTTTTTTTTGCAAGTTTGAAAGTTGCCTTAAAGTATTGGTTGGGTTTTAACAGCAGATAGGTGCAGAGGTTTTCAAGTGAGCACATAGCCAGGCCAGAAGAGAATGATGCGAAGCATGTCCTAGGCATAAAAAGATGATTCATTCAACTGGAGCATAAGTTATATTTAGGGGTTTGTGGAGAAATAAGGCTGGAAAGGTATTTTGGGGACATATTTGGAAGGCTTTGGGTGCCAGAATAAGGAACTGGGTTTATTAGCTAAATTTTTGGCAATGTGTATCAATTTTAATTGGATGAACACATGTTGGAGAAACTCCTGAGGAGGCCAGTGGTGTAGAGAAGAGGTGATGAGGTTTGACTTGGCTGGAGGTGATGATAGGAAGTATACTGAGATTGCCTAATTCTGCCACATTCCACTTAATACATTAGTAATATAATGTGACGTATGTCACTAATAGAGCTTATTGTAAACCTGTTAACAGAAATCAATGATCTGACATTAACTCTGAGGTTAAGTGAGTAATAAATGCGTTCAACAAATATTTATGTATGTGAGGTTATTGTGAGGAGAGGTTGCCACCACAAATTTATACACTGGGTCTGAGTGTATAAAAGATGATTATTGAAGTCAGTCGAAAGCTAATGACACTTGTAACCATCAACAAAATGCAGAGACAAACTACTGAATGGGAGAAGATGGCCACCAATGATACATCTAATAAACGGTTAATTTCTAAAATTTATAAAGAACTCATACAACTTAACACCAAACAAAAAAACAAAAAACAAAAAAAACAAAACAAAAACCAAACAATCCAATTAAAAAATGGGAAGAGGACTTGCACAGACCTTCTCCAAAGAATACATACAGAGAGCCAATAGACATGTGAAAATAGGCTCAATGTCACTAATCATCGGAGAAATGTAAATTAAAACCACAATCAGATATCACCTCACACCTGTCAGAATGTCTGTCATCAATAAATCAACAAGCAACAAATGTTGGCGAGGATGTGGAGACAAGGGAACCCTTGTGCACTGTTGGTGGGACTGCAAATTGGTGCAGCCACTGTTGAAAACAGTGTAGCAGTTTCTCAAAAAATTGAAAATAGAACTATCTTATGACTCAGCAATTCTGGGTATTTATCTGAAGAAATCCAGAACACTAATTTAGAAAGATATATGGATCCCTGCGTTCACTATAACTTTATTTATAAGATGTGGAAGCAACCTCAATGGCCATCAATTTACTGGAGAAAGAAATGTGGCACATTTATACGATGGAATATTACTGGCCATAGAAAAGAATGAAATATTACCATTTACAACAACATGGATGGACCTGGAGGGTATTACGCTAACTGAAATAAGTCAGAGAAAGACAGATACCTTACGATTTCACTTATCTGTGGAATCTGAGAAACGATAAATGAACAAACAAGAAAGACTCACAGACGCAGAGAACAAACTGGTGGCTGTGAGGTGGGCGGGGGCTGGAAGGCTGGATTCCAAGGGTGAAGGGTTTAAGAAGTGAACACTGCCAGTTACAAAGTAGTCACGGGGATGTGAAGTGTCAGCGCCGGAATACAGCCAATCATGTTGTATTACTCTGTATGGTGCCACGTGGGTACTAGACTAGTCAGGGGGTCACTTTTTAAGTCATATAAACACCTCACTGCTATGCTACACCTGAAACTAATGCCATATTGAACGTCCACTGTAACTGAAAACCAAACAAAACACCAAACCGAAACTGAAACCTAAGGGCACTGTTCAGCGCTTGGGAATTTTTAACATTTGTTCCTTTTTCACCTCATTTTGCCTTTACGACACTTTGACCTCATTTGCTCTATAGGGCAGCTCTGTAAGGTAGCTCCTCGCGTCCTCGTTTGGTAGAAACTGAGGCATGAAGAGCCGTTCCGTGCTCGGAGTACAGAAGTGGCGGAGGGAGCTCGCACTCCGCGTTGCCATGGGCCACGCCCGCTCCCTGCCCTTCCTCCTCCTCAGCTGTACTTGGCCTGTTCATTTGGAGTTGAATGACTTTGTTCGCTAATGCGGCCCGTTCATCGTTGTCATCAAGGGAATATTAAAAATCCCTCAGACCTCTGGTTTTCTGCTTAAGCGTCTGAGGGCAGTCAGAGAAGTGCGTCCCGTCACAGGCGTGCTGTCCTTGGCGCTGGGTGCAGGAGAGCACGCACGTCAGCACGTATTTGGACGAACCCCGACAGCACTTCCAACGACGGGGCAGAACCTTTGAGTGCTGAATGCATGTTAGCTGATGAGCAGTGTTCCCGGGAGTAAGGAAGGCGCTGAGGAATGCGTCTAACATGGAACACTCAATGCTCCCCTGGTGGCCTGAGAGTCACAGCGCTTTTCTAAGTGCCTCATTTATGGCACGGCGCCTGGGAGACCTTAGCTCCTCGAGTTTTATTGTTTGTAACATTTGCTAGGTTATTTGAAGTAAACTGAAGGCGTTTCTTGAAATGCCTCTTCTCGTCTCTCCCATCTTTTCACACAAAATGCAATTATCGTTGTAACTTGCAGATTAATTCCTGACTTTCAGCCGAGCTCACGGAATCAAGATTCAAGGTTTATCAGTGAGTTGCCTCTCGAGAAGACCTGGTAAGGACAGGAGTTGAGGATGATGAGATCCTGACTTCTAGCCTGAGCCTAAGCTGCAGCTCGATGCCATAGAGGAGGGTTTGGGGAGGGAGGGAGTGTCTTTGTCCCGTGAGAGGCAGGTTGGCATTCGTGGCTACAGGGAGGACTGTCGCGGTGTTAAAACACGGCTGCAGATTCATTGAGAGGTGGGGTCCTGCCCGCTTTCTTTGAATCTGGAGGAACTCACAACTGCCTTGGCAAGCAGAGTGGGACAGACGACGCTGCGTGACCTCCAACGCTAGATGACGTAAGACGGGCAGTTCCTGTTCACTGTATCCCTCGCTCTGAAACCCTGAACTGCCAAGCAAGAGGGGGTCACTCTGTACCCCGGAGGAGTCCATGCGTCTTGCTGAGCTCAGCCTCCAGCTGTCCCCACCGACGGAGACGTGGAACCGAAGCCTTCGTGGGCCGTTCAGACGAGTGCAGTGTCCACCTGCACTGATTCCCACCGAAAGAGAGGAACGACCCAGATGGTCCCTGACCAATCACGGGCCCCCAAAACAGCGACAAAGGATACAGTGAGCGCTGTTGTGAGCACTAAGTTTTGAGGTAATTAGTTATGTAGAAATAGATAAGTGGAATAGAATTTGGTACCAGAAGTAGAAAGGGTGAGAAAAGCCTGCATGACCAACAAAGTCTTTAAGAATTAAGCGGTTCATAAGTTGCATGTATGATGTCCAGACACAAAGGGAAATGTTTCTGCTGACCCGAAAGTGTGTGTCTGTCGTTACTACGTGTGGGACTTAGACCGGCCCTAGAGTGAGCCCTTACGCAGGTGGTTGTGTATTTGCCTCGTCATGATTTCACCTCCACTCGGCTACGACGTGAGTGAAGGTGTTTGGATCTGAGGGCGAGTTCCTTTACATCGGAGAGGCCGTGCCCCGTAAGGATGATGTCGTCAAAACTGTGCTACTGAGGGCTTATCAGTACGAGCACCGGGGAGAGCAACTACGGGCCTGTGAGGACTTGCCGAGGACGTTTTTCTGGGCAGGGCTACTGTTTGCTGATCAAAGTCACTTTCTGAAGAACTTGGGGCATCAGCTCCTGCCATGGCGAGGCTGCTCTCGGCTAGAGGTGGTGAAGACCACGCAGAGGCCCCGCGAAGATCCTTTCCCTCCTTTCCCACCTGGCACCTCTGTTCTGCTAGCATGGTGCTCTGGTGACGAGGGACTTGGGATTCGCGCTGGCAGCTGGACATCAGCTCTTATAGGCCGGGTCGACCCTGCTGAGAGCACCAGCTTGTAGAAAGGTGCATCTCAATGCGATTGCACTTTACTTCTTTCATCTCTCCGTAGCCTGGAACAATAGTGTAATTAAGCCATACTGGCTTGGAGTATGTCGTTGTTTTTTATTGGCTGATTAAGGGACATTATCCTGTATGCTATTGGCTTGTGAAATATTATTATAAATTGTAATTCCCACAGTGAAGCCATGTTAAGGAAATTACTGGCAAAGAGAATCTCAGTTTCTGAGCATAATTTTGCCACAAACAAAACACAGATGATTCGTCTTGCTCATTGCTTGGGTGATTTATATGCATTGTTGTACATAATTCCATTCCCCAAATAATGTGTTATGTACAACTGTTATGTACACGAGGGAAACGAAGCTTAGAGACTTCAGTTAACTCGCCCAAAGCTGTACAGCTAGCGAGTACCAGTGACGAGGGTGGGACCCAGGCCCGTCTGTTTCCAAACCCGGACACAGTCATCCCCACAGATCTCTTGGAAGATGATCCCAGGAGATGCCTGTTGGGGCGTAGAGAAGTGAGACAGGGAAAGAAGGTGAAATGGGGGTGCATTATGAGCCAGTGACCACTTGGGACAGCTGGAGCCTCGTCCCTGGGGAACTCTGGGTTAAAACGACTTAGAACATGCATTTCAGGGGAACTCCGCCTGCGCTGTGAGGGAGGTGTGGTGTCTGTGCAGGGCAGAGGGCTGCTTCTGGGGGTGCTCACTCCTGCTGTCTCCGGGCTGCAGAACGTGTGTGCAGAGCAGGCTCAGGTGGTGACAGAACGCTTGTAGGCACAGAAGCGCGTCTGGCCAGGGTGAGGATGCGAGGATGGGGGACCGACATCCCCACCGCACTATGCTTGCCTGAATCTTATAGAAAGATCCCTCAGAAAGGCATTTTCTCCTCACTTTTCATTCATTGGACCAACTGTTGTTACAGAAGTAAAGGAAATATACCCCAAGTCCTTGTTCTTAGGATACTGGCGTATTTTTCAGACCTTAAAAGCAATTCTGAATAATGGAAGCCATCACATCAAATCATTTTACTTTTAACAAGTAAGACGTTTTAATCTCACTGTATTCTGTAGCAGTGCTCATCCATACACATACATATAGTAACATTCTGTTTTTTAAATGTTATGTGACTACTTAGTCTTTAAACGGGTCATTATGAATGGATGCAAGACACTCTTGTGTGCCTACCGCCACGCGAGGGGCACGTCCTTCATTGCTGAGTGTGCAGGCTGAGAGCCTTCCTTAAAGGGACAGGTGCTTTCTCCTGCGTGTGGACGCGACTCCCTTTATTTCATGGTGAGTGAGGTACATCTGCAAGCTTTATTTCATTCAAGAAATATGTGTTGAGTAACACGTACATGCCCAACTCCTTGTTGGATGTGGTTGTGAGATACAAAGATCCAGACAGATGGGTCTTTGTCCTCCAGGAGACAAGCTCATGGTGAGGCAACTGGTGAGAAGTTAAATAGCAAACAGAAAGTTAAATGCCATTAGAAGAAACGTGATGTGCTACTGGGTGCCAAACCAGCTTTTTAACGAGCTTACGAGTGTGGCTTATCCTGAAGGCTGTTGCCAGTTGAGTAAACCTGTGACTCATAGGCAGAAGACCCATGTTGGGTCCCACTGAGCTTATGAAATCTGGGACCCGCGAATGCATATTGAACCAGCACGTGTTTATTGTGAAGGAGCAAGGAAGGTGTGGAAGAGCACGGTGTGGTCGTCCAGGTTGCGAGGGCCCCAGGCTTCCCTACAGGTTTGCTTTCCTGCAGAGCTGGCGTTTGAGCCCAGGGCCGTCCGACTCCACAGCCAGGGCCTTGACTCCCGTGCTCTGCTACCTGCTGAGAAAAATGAGGATTGGGTATTAATGGACGCTTTGTATAGCTATAGTGGTATGAAGGTTGATAAAGAAGTTCTTAGAATATAATGCCCATTACGACTCTAAGTATCAAAAAAGAATTTTAGCTAATTTAAGCAGAAAAGAAAACTTCTTAAAAAGATACTGGATGGCTCGTAGAATTTCCAGAAAGATTCTGGGCTTGGAGGCCACGTATCCAGGAATAATCCTCAAAATCATTCTGTGAAACGGACCCCATGGAGACCCTTCTGGGCTGCTGACCCCATGACTGGACCCACCGACGTGGGCCCTACTACCTGAGGCCCTGCTTGGGCAGCCCCTGGGGAGAGGCCCCCACAGCCCCCACACGTGCTGCGGGCCCCCTGCCCTTGCTGTCCCAGCACAAGGTGTTGATTCCAAGCCTGGGGCCAGTGATGGCGGGGGGCAGAGCCTGTGTCACACATCCGGCCCTTTTAGCTTCCATGATGGGCAGGGGTGGCAGATGCTGGGAGCCCAGAACGTGACAAATTCCCCACCTGCCCCTTTGGTGCTTTTGGTTCTTTCACAGCGTTCGCCTCGCTCTCTTCTCGCTGCCTCCGGGTTCAGTTTACGTCCCACAAATCCTGAGGTTTTCTCCGACTCCCCCAGTCTTGCTGTGATTTCTCTTCGGAACTCTGCGTTACGTGTGGCCAGAGGGAGTCGCGGAAACATATTAATGACATTTAAAAGCTGACTTCATGTCATTAGACCTGAACCTCTTTGGGCCAAAGAGCTGTTGTAGCTGGAATGATATGTGGTGGCTCTTTGGAATAGTTAGTGGAGAAGAGCTCGTCGGCAAGGTAGAGAAAAGGCTGTCTACGTAGCTTCCTTTCCTTCTGCCCAGCCTACTCCCTTGTTTTGTCTTTTGTTGACCTAATAGTCAAGACTTTTGTGTTGTTGCTAGTGTTTCGTGTTATTTTCTTATCTCCTTGACTAGAAGGCGTGCCCACTGAGGGTAGTAGCCGTACCTAGTAGTTCTCCTGTCCATAATGTGCAAACAGTACATACTTACGGATTGGTTGAGAAGAAATACACCTGAAAAATACAACATTTGATGGCACATTTGGGTCCTTTGATCCAAGCAGGTATTCCCTCAATGTCAGATACCACATTTATAGCAGCAGCAGTAATAGAAAATCCCCCCACTTCCTGTGAAACCTTCCCTTCAAGTCAGGATTGACAATGGGGTAGTTTTTACAGGGCTGAAGAGCCTCTCAGAAGTGCCCGGCCCACGGCCTTTTTAGTCAAGAATCCCTGCGCATATCCACACGCAGAGGTTGACTGCACAATCCTTTCTTGGTTGATGTCACTGGGAGGGAGGAGCAGGTCTCCTGTACTGAGCAGCCGCTCCATCTGGCAGACGTGTCTTGGTAGACAGACACACCAACTTGAATAACTGGTGTCCACGATGGGCATTAACGATGGGCATTACTTGGAAGCCTAGTTTCTGATTGCTCAGCAAAAATGCATGTGATGCGTGTTTTCTGCTATGGTTTTCTTTCCAAGGAAAACAATGCTTAGATGATAATAATTCTTTAGTGATTTGGGGGATGTGCCTATGTTCATAAGTGGAATACTCCTCAGCAATGAGAAGTGGCACAGTAGTAGCAGGGTAGAGGGTCAGGTGCATTGGGCTAAGTGGAGAAGCTGGACTCAAAGGCTGCAAACAGCATGATTCCATTTCTGTGACATGCAGAACCTGTATCGGAACAGAAGACCGTGGCTTCCAGGGGCTGCAGGGGAGACTGCACGGGGACGGGCAGCATTGCGGGCACTGGGCTGCTCTGTACCTTGCTTGTGGTGGGGGTTACAGGGCTCTATGCCTTCGTCAAAGCTCACAGACGGTGCACTAGAAAGGATGATGTTGACTCATGTAAATATATCTTCATACCAAAAGGGAAAGAGGTTCATCCTAGGACGGAGGGTAATGCTAAGCACTGAGAATACAGAGACCCACAAGGGCAATGTGGCTAAAGAAGTGGACGGAAGACTAGACATAAGAGAAGTTAGGCCACGATGTTGTATAACAAGATGCAGCGAAGTGCCAGGGCAGCCCCTGGAAGGTTGCAATGCAGAGTGATTGTGCGCATGCGTGCGTGTGTGCGCGTGCTCATGTTCAGGGCTGGGCAGGTCCGCAAGCAGGGAGGGCCTCTCAGAGGAAGTGACACTTGATGGATGAGAAGAAATTCCTCGTCAGGAAAGCTGGGTGAGGAAGAGGAGCAAGTACATCGATGTGACAGTGACGCACGGAGTTAAGTGAGGAGTTGTTCCAAAAGCATAGGGAAAGGGCAAGTGGGGGTTTCTCATAAAGAGACCAGTTAAAATTTGTTTATCCAGAGGAGGAGGAAGACAAATACCATTGGCAACGTGCAAGCTGTGTGTGTCTTTTCCCTTGGCGGCTGCCGTTCAGCACGCAGCCTGGCTGGCAGAGAGCGGGTTGTCACCCTGTGACTCGGAGGGCACCCCCCGTGTTTGCCCAAGGCCAGGAGATAATAAGAGTAGTACGCAGGCCTGGCAGCTAGCTCTGGAAGGGGCTAGAAGGAGGAAGTCAGCAATTACATAGTTCTGGGCAAACAGTAACCAAGATTGAAACCCAGATTCGAAGAGAAATACCAGGCTGGCATCTGCAGACATGTCCTGTAGCTCTGCCATGGACACCGGACGTGCAGGTCGGATACTGAGGGACAGACAGCGTGGAGAACCGGGTCGCAGCCTCGCTCCCCCGTCCACAGCCAGTGCTCTGCAACACACAGGGCGTCGTCCACCTCTGAACGGGGACACGCCGTTTGCCTTCGTGACGGCAAAGCCAAAGCCGCGTCACAGGGTCACGCCCCTGCGTGGTGTAAGACCGCGCCACGGCGCCCGGCCACACCGCCTCTTGGCAACGTCACTGAGAGCATTGCGATCGCTGCCATCGGAACCGCTTTGGTCCTGCGCTGTGGTTTTGCTATTTCCATTTCTAAAGCTTCTTAGACTGAACCGTGATGTGCCCAGTTGAGGTTGGGCACACTTAAAACGAACCAGTGAAGCTAAAATTAGCTTGACATCAAGATGGCGCATGTGCATTTGCCTTATATTTATAGCTGACCACAGTCATTAGACGGAAGGCGTCTAGTCCTTACCGTGCATCTGGGGAACGGGAGGGGTGGGGGCAGGAACCCAAAAAAGAAGGAAGAGCTTTCCCAGGGGCAGATGGTCGTGACAACTGCCGAGCGGGGCCTGCAGCCCAGTGACCTCGTGTGGGGCTGCGGCCCGGCGGGGTCGGCTGGTGTGGGCCTGCGGCCCGGCGGGGTCTCCTGCGTGTGGGCCTGTGGCTCGGTGACCTCATGTGGGCCTGCGGCCTGGCGGGGTCGGCTGCGTGTGGGCCTGCGGCCCGGTGACCTCGTGTGGGCCTGCAGCCCGGCGGGGTCAGCTGGTGTGGGCCTGCGGCCCGGCGGGGTCACCTGCGTGTGGGGCTGTGGCCCGGCGGGGTCACCTGTGTGTGGGCCTGCGGCCCGGTGGGACGTCTCGTCGCACAGCTGTTCACGCTTCCGTTTTCTGCAGTTCATCAGGAGCCTTGGGACCTGTGCTGCAGGTTCTGCTAGGAGGCCCAGAATGGAACGGACATGACCACAGAGGAAGCGTAGGTAGCAACACCTCATCTTAGAGTTTCTTCACCACATAACTATCTACTGACCTACCCACGAGGTGAAGGTGAATGAACCCACCCTGACTTGACCTAGAGCAATGAATTCTTGACTGCAGTCAGAAGATCTGAATTTTAGTTCAGATTCTGTTGTGGAGTTTGGGCCTCAATTTCATCTGATAAATTCAGACGGTTGGACAGAGATTCCTCCAGTTCAGAGTGCTGGTATTTCCCAACTCTTCTGAGGGAAGATAATGTCCATCATTTTCATTGTATATCAACTGAAGAGGAAAGAATAACATTTTCTAATCCCCCCAAATCAGTTCTTTTTTCAGTTCCATAATATCATGTGGGAAATTGCTTCACTTCAGGGTTAAGATTTCTTATGAGACCATAGACAGAGGGTGCCAAAAAAATGTGTACACATCTTAAGAAAGGAAAAAAAATCTTTATTAAAATTGTCATACTCAAAATATACAGATAACAAAAGATGAATACAAGTCACATTTGACTTCTGCAATGACAAGAGGTGACCATCAGCCTCCAGACACTTCTGATTACAGTGAACTACTGCTTGAGCAGCATTGTCCAAAGTGTCCCCTTGTATCGCTGCGCATGCCATTTCAATTGCTTCCTGAAGTACCACCAGTGTAGATGGTTTTCTACTGTACCCCACATCATTTAAGGTCCCCCTTAGGTAGAAGTCAAGGGGTGTTAAGTCAGGAGAAAGTGCAGGAAACCCAAACATGGTTCTTGAATTTCAAACACCACTTCAAAACGGTCTTGTGCTCCTTGAACTACAACCATGCCGGTGCCATTTTCTTTGACGGTCCTGCCTGTGGCGTGGTGACACTAGCATTCATTTGATTAATGCCATCTTTTGTTGTTGTTGTTTTTTTTTTTTTTTTTTTTTTTTTTTTTTTTTTTTTTTTTTTTTTTTTTTGCTTTTTGGTATGTGGGTAGCTCCCTGACTGGGAATTGAACCCAGGCCACAGCACTGACAGCACCAACTCCGAAGCCTTAGGCCACTACACCGTCAGGGAACTCCCTTAATGCCATACTAATGCAAATGTCATACTAAGTAGTGCTACTATAATTCAATTCATCCGCGGAAAGTAATACATAGATAACGTCTCTTAAAATGTGTATACATTTTCTTGGCACCCTTGGCACATTATCCTTGCTGTGTCTAGCCTTTGACTTCAAAATTCTAAGCAACATATTTTTGTCTGTTTTGTGTTGTTCTGGTCCCACGGTCATTCATTTGACTGAGACGTGTCTGTTAAGGCAGAGGTGCAAGGCTTTTTTGATCATAGGCTGTATTGTGTGTCATATTTCTTCTTTTACTAATTAAACTTTCAAAGTAACAGCTGTTGGGTATGTCATGGAGGGCTGCTTCATGGGTTATGTTGAGTACCCCATCTAAAATGGGAATAAAAGTTACTTCCAATCCTGGCTGTTTACTTCTAATGAATTACTAGAATTCTTTGTGACAGCGAGCAGTTATTTAATGACTCCTCAGGGATCTTTTAGATCAAGAGTTGTGGAACTTTTCTGGAAGGGGCCAGATAATAAGTTATGTTATGCTTGTGGGCCATGAGATTTCTGTCCCAACGACTCAACTGTGCTTTTGTAGCCCCAAAGCAGCCTTAGCAGCACGGGAGTGAGCAGGTGTGCTGTGTTCTAATACACAGCTGTTCATAAAAATAGGCGGTGGGCTGGATTTGGGGCTCTAACTCTCTGAACCTTGGTCTAGATGATTGTGTTCATTCACATCATTAGCCACATCAGTAACAAACATTTATGGCCTCTCTATCATGCCTTTTATGGCCGAGTTAGGGGCATGTGGAAGTTAAGAAGAGGAGGAGGTAGGTTTGAGCACCCGTGGCCCATATCTCAGCCTCCACTCGCTGATGAGAAAAGATCAGTTTTTAGAAGAGGAAACTCCTAATATACAATAATGAAGGTCAAGACCTCATTCGATTCTGCAAGTATACTCTTCACTTGTACCTGCAAGTACAAGTACCTTGTCCACAGGGATTGATTTCTTTTAGTTACGATGCACCTTTTCTTTTCGTACTACTCTATGAGAAAAAAAAATAAGAAGAAAAGACAATCCAAAATCAAAATAAAAATTCCAGAGCACTTCTGAATATTCAGTGACTATTTTGGAGACATCATTTGGTTTTTTAGAGTGTTTTAGACATTCCAACATGGCAGGTGACAAGCATGTTCTAACCCAGGATTCTTTCTTAACGGGTTATGTGTTTAAATGACCAGAGATTTGTGGAAACAAGGGTGTGTATCTTAACTTTCTTCTTCAGCACCCTAAGACTGACCCAATCGGAGACGAGGTAAGGCTGACTTTGTCAGACCCACTTTGCCTGTGTCTGCTTTCGGGCTAGAGGGCCCGGCTTCTCCTGACCATCCCAGATGAAACACAAGCCTCATTTTAGACAAGGAGGGCACGGGCGGACCTGCAGTCGCGTTCCAGCTGCTTTTGTCATCTTGGCTTTTGACTCCAACTGTCCTTCCTACCGGAAGGCTGAACAAGCATGGTTCATGACTTGGATTATCACTCAACATTTCAGTTTCTAAAGAAGTGCTAATTTTAGAGTAACAGACCCACGCACAGGGTGAGATTTTAGGGGTGCCGAAAGGAACGATTGTGCGATATTATCTTTTTCCTTTCATATTTGAAAAACTCCTTCTTTGGCTTAGGGCCTATTAAAATACGTGTATTTTATACGGCAGAGCGGTGTTACCGGCTATTAACTTCTCATCACAGATTTGATTATCTCATGGCTGACAGAGAGGTAGGGTACTAAGTAAGGGTCCCAAGCCCCAATGAGGGAGAGAGTGGTGATTTGTTCTCTCTTTCACTGTATCATTTTCTCACTGTTTCAATAACACTGGAAATATGGACCTTTTCTAGGTGTGGGAACTTGTGGGAAGATACTTATGTGGGGGAAATGAGTGGAAGATAAGGATTATTTTAGGAAGGTTGGTTATGCAGGCTCAAGCGTGCTTCCCCAGGGACAGAAGCCATCACTGGGGACTCTTCCTGGTGTGGGAGGGGGAAGAGACACTTTACAGTGACAGATTTACTCCGCTTTTAGAAAGAACACTGCTCCCCCAGCAGAGCTCCTCCTGTCTGCAGTTTCTGAATTGTCCCCTCAAAAGGCTACATTGAATCCACAGTCCTTATGCGTATATCCTGGTCCCCTCTGGTCTCCAATCTTCAGTTTCTTTGTCTGGAATGCAGGTAGTGTCCCCCCTAAGGAATGCTATGAGAATGGACGGAGGTGTCTGTGAAGGCATCTTGAGAACTGTAACGGTTCTACACCCGGAAGGGTTTATTCTTGTATTTTAGGTTACGTAGTCTTTCCTCACAGTGAAATCTCAGTTCTCTTGTAAATTCACTGACCCAGTTGAAAAAATGGAACCGAGATGAGAAGAAAAAGCAACAAACATCCTTACGTGTCTTTCCAAACCAGTGCCTGTCCTTTTACTGTCAATAAACAACCAAGGGGGATAAGGATGGAACTAATTATCTGCAAATATCCCTTGACTCCTCTACTTCCCATCTGAGCTCAATTCTAAAAAAGGAGGCCCTGACGGATTCCTGCCTTCAGGTATAATTACCTCAAAATTGACTGACATTTAAGGCACACATGACACTTTTTAGCTTTAATTAGAGTAAATTGGTGGAAGTTATTTGATGGGTGGTTTTGGGGGTGGTTGGAGCCATGACAATATACTTAGCATACCGTTTCCTGCCGGTGCTAAGGTTTAGCCCCCATCAGGGAATTCTATATTTAGCACAAAAATCACTTAAGAAACGTAGCCCAGGGATTGTTATGAAGTAATCAGTCCAGTCAGTGAGAAATGCTCTGAGGAAAAAAAATTGCCCCTGACAAGCACGGAAACCAAAAATCCACAGGAGTTTTATTTAAACAATCTTGAAGGTTTTCTCAATTTAAGAATGTTAAAATTCTTTTGCTTATAATATTTTCTGACATTAATAATATGAACACCAAAAAGAAGTGCAATATGTAGGAAGTGTCTTAGGCCAACTCCAAAATGTTTGGACAAAGACACGCATCTGAGTCTTGCAATGGCTTTAAATTGTTCCACATTCGTGGCCATTTCTCCTCCTTTATTATTTTAATTTTTTTTTTCTGGATTAGGCCAACTAATGGCCTAATTATTTCAAAGAATCACTTTTTGGATTTATTTATCACTAATACTCTTTTTTGGGAGGAGCATTCTAATATTAATTTCATTTTTCTAATTTATGATATTGTTTCTTCTTTTTTACACTTCCTTAATTATGTTTTGTTGTTCTTTTTCTAATGTAGTGACTTGAATGCTCAACTTATTTTTATTTCTTATTTAACCACGTGTTTGTGATTTTGAATTTAATTCTACGAGTTTTAGCTCATACCATACTTTTAAAAATATGTAATGTATTTTATTATTATTTTGTAGATATTTTGAAATTTTAGTTTAGACTCTTTACTTTGACCCAGTGTTGATTTAAAAGTGAATTTGTTAATTTGTGTAAGATTGATTTTTTTCTTGTCCTGCTGGCCTCTTCCTCTTTATACTTGAATGGAATGGAGGTCACAGTCAGATAATATGTTCTGTGCTTTTCCTAATTTTTTAAAATTTTGATTTATGGTCTAAAAATTTTATAAATGTTCCACAAATTCTTGTAAAGCATGTGCATTATTTTTTATTAGGTTAGCAAGTTTTACTTAGCTGTAATGTTCAATTTCATCAATTATGTAATTGAAATTCAGCATTGTTAATTATTTTTTGTCTGATTGATTTTGCATGGAGTAATTACAACTGTGATTTAGTTTCCTCATCTTATGTGTTAGTCCACGTGTCTTTGCGTTAGCTACAGTCCATGTTTTGTGAATTTTAATACTTACGTATTTTGTGCAGCAAGCCCGTTAGAATCTCATTGTGGATATTCTTTATCATAAAGTTTCTCTTTCTCTTAACACTTCTGCTTGAATTTAATCTTGTCTAATATTAATACTGTGACCAACATTTATGTTGGTATTAAAAGGTAATAATTATAAATTAGGTGAACCAAGGAAACTGTAGCTTCCTTATCGTTCACGTGAGCTCATGTCCTTCCTAAGCCTTTGCTCTGCTGGAAAGGAAGAGCACTGTCCCCTGCCCATTACTGGTAGCCCAGGCGCCTTGGGGTCACTTGCGCTGCTTTGGGTAAATCCCTGTCCTCTCTGTGCATCTCCTTGAGGTGGTGTCTTGGAGTGTGAGGTTTTATGTCGCACGGCAGGTGCGGTCATCGTTCTCGCCGTGCTGTTGGTCTCTGTTGCCAGGCCTCAGGTGACCCTCATCCTGTCTGGGGTCTTGGGTGTGCTGGTTTGGGGTTCAGAGAGTCATGTTCTGTGGCCTCTACTCTTTCTGACGCCAGGTCTCGGTTGCTCCAGCAGCCTGAGTAGTTCTTCTGGTCCCCCACCAGGGCACGTGGGACCTTCTGGATCTTTTGCATGCTATACACAGACTTTTGGGAGCCACCCGTTACCCCCAGTTCATGGGCCCAGCCCCCTCGCTCTGTCAATCCACGTCATGTTGGTGTGGCACGAGGCAGTGAGAAGGGTTTTGGCCAGGGGCTCGCAGCCTTCTGCAGGCCATGCTGGGGAAGGGGCCCGCCCTGATTTTCCCTCTCTTCCTATGGGAATGTTTTCATGGTTTATCCCTTGTTATGTGCATTTTAGAAGTTTTGACTTTTCTGTATCGCTTCGTGCTTTAAGTCAGAGATAAATCTAAAATGCAGTTCTAAAAAAGTACAATGTAATTTGAACGTCTTTTTCCTTCAATGAATATATTCACCTCGGTGACCTATATTGTCGATCCATCAGCACATCCTGTTGATGTCTCTTCCAAACCTGTCCCAGTTCCACCTAATTTTTGTCTCCACCACTCCCATCCACATAGCAGCTACCTTCTTTTGTGCTTGTTTTGTTTGGGGCTGGAATTACTGCAAGAGGCTTCACGTTTATCTCCCTGATTCTAATCTACACAGCAGCCAGAGTGACTACTTAAAATTATGAATGAGATCATGTGAGTGTGCAAGACTGAACAAAGGCATCTCTCCACACTCGACATAAAATTCAGATTCTCTCGCCGGTTCCACCTGGGCCTTGTTCTCTAGCCCACGGCTAACCTCCCCTGTGTGCCTTGCTGACTGCTGTCCAGCCGAACCGCACTGGCTTCGTGCTGTCCTGGAACTCGACAAGCTCCTGCCTGTGTAGGGCTTCGGGGCTGGTGTTCCTGAGTGGGGACGGCCCTTTCTCCTTGACTTCGTAGGGCGGGCCAGGCCCCTTCTGTTCTTCCATTCGGTGGTCACATCCTTGGAGAGGGCTTCTCTGACCATCCAATGTATTATAAATCGTCTTCCAATTACAGCTGATCACATTTCCCGTCTGTGTGCGTTACCGCACGTATTACTACCCGGATGGCCTTACCGATGTGTTTATTTATTTCTCTGTCTCAGGCAGTGATACGTCAGCTGTGCGACAGTGGGAATAGGTCTATGAGCTCTCACGACGACTACTAATGCCAAAGACAGCAAAATACCAGGGCATTGCTAGGATTCTGTAGTCTGGTCCTGTTCTCAGCCCTTTCTATGTACTGGGCCTTTAAGCTTCATTGCCATCTCGTGAGGTTGGCACTCTTATTAGCCTCATTTTATAGTTGAAAGAACTGAGACACAGAGAATTTCAGTGACTTATCCAAGGTCGCGTTTGAAGTCTGGTGAGTTGACATCAGACACTCCATGTCTGTGTACTGGTCACAGGAGTTCCGTATCCTAGCAAGGCCGGGCCCTGCCCTGGCCCTCTGTAGTTGGGGAGACAGGCATGAGAGAGGGAATCACAGCAAAGCCTGGTGAGTTTTACATTCCGGGCAGAGGAGGGATGCTTGGAAAACCCATCAGTGGGGGCATCTTATTTATATAAAAAAATCTTTTTGTATTAAAATATGTCAGAAAATCCTGAGTTGCATATTTTTGGGCCATGAACATTTGTATACATGGGTATCTGGCCTCATTATTGTAGAAAAATGGAGCTAGCAAGATGAACCATTTTCCAATATAAGATATATTGAGAAACAGGTTTGTAAGACTGAATCCTTTTTCTAAAACGACTGGATATTGGTTTGCTATTCCTTTACCCTGACTAAGGGTGCAATAATTGTACAGAGGAGAAAGTGGGGAATGGAAGCAGGTGACCCCACCTGTCAGGAGAAAACCATGACCTGACTGCTCTGAAATCATTTTGAAATAACGAGGCATAATTAATGTCAGTACCTAGGATGAAGTGAAAGTTTGCCAAGTTACTTGGTGCAATTCTAGTGGCCTGAAGTGGCAGTCTGATCACAGTAGCCATCACATGCATCTCCACATTGAGCTCTAATGTGAGATTAATTGTACTCATCCAGTAATCAGACTATGATAATCACCAATAGCAGCCCATCTTCATTTAGTGCCGGGAGCTTGCCGAAGGGCCTTGCAGCCTATGTGATGCTCACAGCACCCCTGGTGAGTGGGGATTATTGTTACCCTGCTTTACCGTTAGGGAAATCAGGGCCCAGGAAGGTTAAGTCATTCGTCTCAGCACACAGCTACAAAGTGTGTGCATCTGAACCGAACTCTCGAACCCTCGGGTTGTGTAAATAAAACAAGTAATTAACCACCGTGGAGTGACTGCCTGGGGCTGTGCTGGGCACTTGGATTGTCTCATTTACTCCTCAGAACCCTGTGAAGTGAGTATTACAGCTAAAAACACGGCAACTCACTCGGAATTTCCCCAGAGTTGGGTGAAGCCAGGCCTGTCTGACTCCCACGATCCGTGGAAGTGAGGTCCTGTTCTTCCTCGTCCGAAATGCCTTCACCAGCCCACCTGCTTCTGCACAGGTCCTCTTGGCTCCTTTTTTGTGCTTGGACGACATGCAGCTCCATCACGAGCCTAATGTAACACCTGCCAACATTTTCTGAGCCCAGAATATGTGCTGGGCCTTGGGCTAAGCTGTTTCCCATTCATTACCTCGTTTAACCCTCCCAGCAACCAAATACTGCAGCTACTGTTATCAGCACAGTTCTACGTAGGAGGCGTCTGAAGTGGGGGATGCTCTTGAGTCTCGCGACGCAATTTTCCTGTGAGAAAGTGGAGCACTTCAAGACCTCCCGGCCTCCTCAGATTCAGAATTCTTTCCCTTTTTGGACATCAAAGACCATGCAATCCTATTTTAAATTTTTGTGTTTACTTTTTGGAAGCAGGGGGGTTTGCTGTTGTGTTCTTTGTGTTGTTTCTTGAAAAGTGCTGTTGGGCTGCTGTGGTTAATTCTGGAGCCCCACCCCTGTCCCCCTTCTTTGCGGCTCTCTGTTCTGTTCTCAGGACAGCCACCGTGCGCTGTCTCCTGAAGGGACAAGGAGAGGGGCTGGGTGTTGGGTCTCTGGGAAGCTCATTTGCATACTTCTTGTTACCGAGGCCGACCACATCCTGGTGGGGACAATGTGCTGTCTGATAAACAGACTGTGTCCTCACTGTCTGCCTGGAGCTCGGCCAGCGTGTGGCTGCCTTTGTCACAAGGTGCTGTCTATTCTGCCTGGAAGTCCCAGAACAGGACAGACCGGCTAAATGGACCTTTGATTTCCCCTGTTCTCAGCCAGGAATTCCGTGGGTCCAAATCATTTATTAATATTAGATGAAGGGGACGGCCTCCAATTCTCCAACAAGGCTCCCCTCAGACAGTGGAAAACCTCTCAAAGGTCTTGCTCTTCCTTTCTAGCTACGGATTCTTTGGGGGTTGGGGAGAGTAGGGAACTTGGAGAAGACGCGTGCAGTGCAAGGCGACATAAAGATCGAGCTTCGCTAAGACTGTGTGTTATAAACATTTATTTCCACATCTGTTCTGCGTGCCCTCTCTCTCTCTTCCCTCTCCCTCCCAACCCCACACACAAGGAAAGGGAGGCGGGGGCTTAAATAATTCACGGGGGTCTGCCAGGCATGCCCAAGAATCTGGGTAACAGTTCTGATTTCTCCACTCTTCCCGCAGTTGGGTAAATGAACACACGCACGCCCGCTCACGCACACATGCTCACGCGCACACATGCTCACACATACATACATGCACACACATGCTCACACACACAGGCTCATGCGCACACACGTGCGCACATGTACAATCATGCACATGCACGCTCACATGCACACATGCTCACGCACACATGCTCACGTGTGCTCACACATACATGCACACACGCGCATGCTCACACACACAGGCTCACGTGCACGCACAATCACACACACGCACGCTCACGCACACACATGCTCACACATACATGCATGCGCGCGCGCGCTCACGCACACAGGCTCACACGCACGCACAATCACGCACATGCACGCTCACGCGCACACGTGCTCACACATACATGCATGCGCGCGCACGCTCACGCACAGTGACGCGCACGCACAATCACGCACACGCACGCTCACGCGCACACACGCTCACGCACACACGCACGCACACATACATGCATGCACAGTCAGGTGCAGTTTCGTATGGCAGGAAAGGTAAGAAATCTCTCTGTGTGACCGTTTTGCTGTTTTTTCTTTTAAACTCTCCTCAGAACAATTGAACATGTGCTCTGCTTAAGGTATTTTCACACCTAAATAAATGTGGTTCAGAGTTTAGGATTTACTTTACCCACAGATTTGATTGGTGACTGTAGTCACTGAAGTGGGGTGCTCCGTGATACAGAAGTTGTCTTAGTATTTTTAATCAAAAGCTCCTGTAACGGCCTTAGTGTCGCGGGCACGGCGCGTGCAGCTCTGTCCCCTGTGCACTGACGGTGAGCTCGGCCGGGCGTCCGCCGCTGATCCCGCATGCGCAGTGAGGTCTTGCAGGCCGTATTGACCAGTGTCCTCCCTAGTGGTACCCGGGAGGACGATGCCAGAGAAGGGATAACAGAACAGTTTGAAAAAGACGCCAGTGGGCATTTTGCAGGATCACCAACATTTCTAACAAGGCCTCTGAAGAACAATGATAGGATAGGTATTGATTATTTTGAGGTTTGGAAGGGAAATGCTTGCATGTGGTCCATATTGAGGCTTATTATGAAAGTGAAAATTAGGCCTATTATGAAAGAAAACCTCGCGAAGATTGGCTGGCAGTTATCCTGGCACTATTCGCTGTCCTAGGTTAGGAGAGACCCCGCAGCTTTTGTGTATGGTTTTTCCTTTTTTTAACAGCATCCCAGTCCCCAGCTTCCGAGTCAGGAGCCACTGCAGTATCGTGACCCAAGGACAGTGAGCCCACCTCCTGAGAGGCCGCTGTACTGAGTACTGGATGGACACGCGCCCCCGTTCATGACCGATGTGGCGTTGGGCAAGTCACTAGCCTGTGCGAGCCTCAGTTTCCTCACCTGCCAGATGGAGGTCACGCCGCCTGCTGCGTTGTGGTGAGCATTCGACGGTCAGAGTCTGACCATGTCCGGTGACGCCGTTGGCCTCAGCCCCTACTGTTTGTTCCCCTTCCTCACCTCCCCCTCACCGGGTGCTGGCCGTCTTCCTAGGCACCTAAGCTTGGGCACGCCGCTTCCCTTCTCTGAGCCTCGCTTCTGCAGTGAGGAGTGCGTGTTTCTGGGTTCCTCCTGGCTCTGACGTCCTGCAGTATCGTGACCCATGGAAAGACGTGTGTAGTCAGCTGTCAGCAGTGTTCATCAACAGAGAGATGGTTTTTTAAGGCTAAGTCATGCAGCCGTGACATGGGGCTACGATAGTGCCACCTCTGTCCTGTGTAGTAGCGTCTTCGTACTGAATTTCACGAACTCTTGGCGTTTGGCCATTTCCTACTCTCTGGAATTGCGGAGGACTCAGGCGGTGGGATAGTGAGCTCTCTGTTGGTAGAACACTTGCACGTTCTTTGTCCATTCCCCAGTTTCTGGTTTTGCTCCGAAGGACCTTTATCAGCATGGGGCTCAGGAGATCTCTGTGATCCCCATGTCCCGCAGACCACCTGGGGGATAGTGGGTGCTCAGGCAGAGCTGTCAAATGAGTGACTCATTCTGATACCACTTATCGACCATCTGCCCAAGGCGGCGACTGTTCTAGAGCTTTATTTACTTTGCGTTGATTATAACACAAATCAAGTAGCAATTTTTTTCATATCCTTGAGAAAGTAGGTGTAAGAAGGCTGTCCATGATCCGATTTCTTCCCTCTGATTCCCCAGCCCTCGACTTCCCTCCTGTATCCTTTGATGACTTGGTGGCTTTCTGAGTGGATATTTGAAAGGACTGTGGGCATTTGGAAGGCGCGTGTCTTCTGGCCGTTGGTACCCAGCATTCCAATCTGGTCTCCTCCACAATGTGTTGGACATCCTGCTGAGGCTGTAGCTCAGCTGTTCTGTAGGAGGCCAGTTTGTGGTGTTCTGGGCTTCCTCCAGGAGCCCATTATCTCCCACTTATCTCAAGGAGTACATCTAGCACAGTGGTTATCCTCTGGCTCCCTGCCTCATGGCGATTTTACTGCTCATTAGCATCTCTACCAGAGGGTGGGAGAGGAAACGCAGTAAAAGCTGAAACTCAAACTGGGGCACTTTGCTACTTGGTGGCAGTTTTGGTAAATGACGGGACCAGAGGATAAGGAAATTGAACTTGTGGGGTTTCCATCGCCATTTGGCCCGTTTCCCGAAAGGGCTGCTGGCCGGCGTGTTGGAGGACAGCACGTGGTTGGGGTGTGGTGTCAGACCTGGGCCTTGCCTTTCTCCCCAGAAAAGATGGATAAAACCTGTAGGCCACTCCTGTTTGTGAGAGGAAGTGACTGACTCACCCACGTGAGCGTCACCGGTACACGACGGGTGGGCTTTGCCGGCCAACAGTGTGGCTGTGTAAGGTAGAAGGTGGCAGGAGGGTTATGTGTGGTCATTTTTACCCCAAGTTCTTTGACATGAGGACGGGGGACGGCAGCATACAGTTTTGGTTTGGCGTTCTATGACGGTGCAGCCGGGTTATTTTTCTCTTTACTCTTCTTTTGTGGGGTAGTTTAAGGTTTAGATTTTCTTTTTTACCACAAAATCTAATTTAATTTGTGGTATTTTTTAAATTATTTTTTTGTACATGTGCCCAGAGCTTTTTGCATTATTGGTAAGTTTTAAAAAAATACCACATGCATGTAAACATATATAATTTAAGAACCAGTCATGACTGAGGCCTGTGATAGCCTTTGGAAAATTCTTCCTTGGAAGCCATTCTAATTAACAAGATATTTTCTGGTTTCCTTCTTGCATGCTTTATTAATAATAATGCTTTTAGTCAGATAGAATCTTTTTTCTTCCAGGATTTCATTTTTCCCTATTCCCTTTCTCAACGACCAATTCTATTCCTGTTACCTTTAATTAAAAAAAAAAAAAAACAACAAAAAAAACCACATAGCAGACATGATCACAAACAACTAACGACAGAGATAAGAACGTGTGGATTCTAAAAGGTGAGAATTTTGCTGTTGCTCTTTTATAAACTCAATGAAAACGAGTTACAGGGCAACCTTATTAAACCACAATTGGTTTAGTCAACATAATTTTACAATTTAAAGAACTTGTTCTTCCCCCAGCTAACTAGATTCCATATTATTTTATTTAAAACAAGGATGTGGGATAACTCACTTGGCTCTTCAGAACTGGTTTGTTTCTCTGATCTTTTGAATTCCAGACTAAGAGGATGTAATTCTTTTTTTTTTTTTTTAATTTATTTTTTATTGTTAGACTTATTGGGGTGACATCTGTTAGCAAGGATTACATAGGTTTCAGGCATACAATTCTACAGTGCATTGTCAACTTGTATAATAAGTTCACCAGCTAACGTGACTTCTCTTTCCATGTAATTCTTTTAAGTAGCGAAGAGACTCCTGTTTGAATGAGTCACTGATAGAATGTTCCACATGTGCATAGCCTGTCCGTGGGCCACAGTGCGCAGGGGTGGGTAGGCTGACATTCTGGTATTCAGAAGATGCGGTGCCCCAAATCTTCATTTTTGAATGTGTCAGGTTCCAGTAAGGCCAGGGTGTTGTGTTTAGGGAGGTGAGGCCGTGACGCTGCGCTAACAGGTAAGGTGAACATCTCACATGGTAGAGTCCCCTGAGTACAGGTACCATCACTACTGGTTGCCTGTTTTCACTTCTGGAATGGGAACTCACTTGAGCAGTTTATTATCTGTGGAAACTTATGTTAATAAAATAATATTGGTTTGTCAGATTCTTTACCTCGCTGTCAATTTATGGCTCAAAGGTGAATTAAGCTTGTAGTGTATCATAGAGCTATTTTATGCTGAAGCCCTAGAAACAGAGAGCTTCTCAGGTCTCTGAGACAGTCATACTTGACAAGAACAAAGCAGCATACCACGCCAGCGTCACCCTACACTCTGCAATTCCTTCCTACAGTGCCAAAGAACTTGAAAGTATGTTTATGTTGGTTGTAAGGAATAAAAAAATGTCTAAAACAGGTTCAACCACTATTTATTGATGTTATGATGAGAAATAATAAAATGCACAGGAACACCAAACATTTACACTGCATACGTGCTTAGTATTCAGTACCTGCAGACCAGAACTCACTTTTTAGCACGTGAGCTTTGTAGCAACCATGTGGGTGTGTGTCTCCTACTGAAGGACTAACCTCCAGGTACCGTGTCCTTGGCGAGGGGCTTTATAGGCTGTGGGACCAGAGTGTAAACCACGTTTGATAGGCTGGGACCACCACTCTCTGCCCACCTTTCTGTGTCTCAGGGTTGGGGAAGGGGGTGGCACTGACATGTTATCATGCAAGAGTGCTGTCTCTCTTCCACCATTGAGCATGGTTAGTCTTAAATGAGCAGCCAAAGGAAGCTGTAGATAGAACTTCTCGCCTCTTCTCCTACTTCCCTGTTCTGCTCCTGATGGCTAATATTTGTTAGGCGATGTCTTCTAAACCTAGGACAGGCTTAAAGGCCTTTCATGATTCTTAATCCAGCAGTTTCTATGACACCGAGATGCCAAGGAGCTCCTTCACTGCGTTGTCGAAAACTTTTAAAGCATGCATATAATAATATTAAATTAATAGTAAGTGATTTTAGAAACGATATGTTGACAAAATCAGCAGAGGTGTTTGCAAAGTATTTGATCTATTCCAACATCTGTAAATCTACACCGTGGGTTCTCAAGGAATATAAAACAATGTGGCACAATCACATGCACCCGTGTCTAGTCCGGAATAGTAATGGAAGAAACTGGTATTTATTGGGTATCTACTGTGAACTAGGCACCTTGCAGGGTCCTTATGCACACTACTGTATTTAACCCTTAAGAGTGGTTTTAATAGCTCTATTTTATAGATGTTTAAAGATTTAATCAAATTTTTCAAGGTCACAGGCAGCAATTGGCAAGCCAATATTTTATGAACACCCATGCCCTCTGACAACACAGCTACAGCCTATTTTTCTAGAACTTCTAGGTCTTAGTCACTAGTGAACTAGGTAAGTGCAAGTCTGTAGCCTCAGATATTTAAGCACATTCCCTGTGGATGTGATTATCACACGGTGTTGCGGCTAACACAGGCGTTTTCATGTGCGTTGCTGTCTGCCTGCCGCTCAGCTAACCTGGTCCAGGGCTCTTCCTTCATGAGGTGCATTAGATTGATCTTCTTCTATTTCAAAGGCTAATAGACTCTTCAGTCATGCCTCTCCGTTAACCACTCAGGGGTTGTTCAAACCTAGCCCTTGAGCGGTTAACTGAGAGGTGTGACTAAATGAAAATAACAGGCCACCATGTTCATAACGTCATCAGTGTCCTCCAGTTGCCTGCAGACAAGTCTGACTCCTGAGGATGGCACTCAAGGATTTGTCCCACCGCCTGCCTTTTCAGGACCCCCTACCCCCCCTTCTCTGTCCGGAGCGGGACCCAGTGTTGCCAGACGGCCCTCCCACGTCTGCGTCTGCGCGAAAGGCCGTCGCCTGTCCGTGCACCCCCAACGGGTTGGCACTGACAGCCCATCCCTGACAGCTTTCCCTGTTGGCTCCGAGGCAGAGACCTTTCCCAGTGAGTTCATTGTTTGCTGTCTAAACCCATCGCGTGGCCTTGGCCATCTCTGCAGGCGTCGTGAGAGGACAACAGGCTTGAATGCTGACACTTTTCCTCAGTGTCTGTGTCACTTGGGCAGGTCGCACGACAGATAAGACTCAGTTTCCGTAAATGTAAAATTAGTGTGGTATGTAGCTGTCCCCACTGGCCCTCCTGTGGGCCACATTCTCTTCTTGTCTATGGCTCAGTTCCTTAAGGTGTAAAAAGGGGGTAACACGAGCAGCTCACAGTACGGAACTGGCCCGAGAGCGAGCTGCTCACCCATCAGGGTCACTGAGGCTGCGCTCCGCGGGGCTCAAGCCCACGTCTCGACACCTTGAAAGCACCGAGTGTGGATTCCTGCTCATACCTCTCCCCTCGGCCGTCGTGACTCCGCTCTGCACTGTCCTCTTCGGCGACATGGGCTGCCAGAGCCTCCGCTAACTGGAGAATGCGGGTCACCGTGGCAGGAGGAGGGACATGTGAATTGTCATTGGTCCTTAAAGCTTCTGCTCGGAAGTGGTGCACATCCCTGCCCCTCACACTGCGTTAGCCACAGCTAGCTTCCAAGGGACAGGGAGGAAGAGCCCAGCCGCTCTGGAGAAACATCAGAGAGTGGCACCGTGATGGTCAGGCCTGGTGTCCCTGAGCCATTTCCTTGTGGCACGTCTCAGGTTTTGTCTGTCCCGCTTACGCAGCAGGCTCCCTGGGGGCCGAGCGAGAGCTGCGCTCCGCGTTGTCCTGCCTGGCAGCGGCCAGCACGTGTCCTCGGGAAATGTCCCCTGCACGTGGGATCGGCACGCCCCTCCGCGTGACTCTCCCCTCCGCGTGGCTCTCCCCGGGGGGCAGCTCAGGCTCCAGCGCTCAGGATTGACTCTAGGAGAGTCTTAGGTAGAACTGAGAGGACACAGCCCCAGGCGAGGCCTCTGTGAGGAACTCCCCAGCTCTGCTCTTTGCTCAAGCCCACGTAGAAATGTGAACGGTGGCCTTGGTGACACTCGGGGACCATGAGCTTCAGCCTTCCTTGTCTAGGTGTCAGAGGCCGGGTTAATTCCTAATTAGTCACAGGCAACAGCATCCTAAATGGGGCAGGATGAGGTCCGTGCGTCGTATCAGAACCGGGCTGGCCAAGACTCAGGCACATTCCTGAAACCAGCTTACCTGGATCTGCAGGAAGGGCTGGGAAGACCTCAGGTGTTGAGAGATGGAATTTTCTGCCGAAAATCACCTGTCGGGCCGTCCAGGGTCCTGCTACCAACATCTTGTTTGGGTCTTTCCTTCCTAGTTGTGTAAGACATTGATATTTGTTATGGAAAAGTTAGCAAATATATAAGATGAGCAAAGAGGGGGAACAACGCCATAAAAGGGAAAATTACCCCCAAGAAAAACATCTTATTTCTCATCTTGAGTTAATATCTTTTAAACAAAACACCATATACTCTTTCACTGCTGTGGCGAATGTTTCTTACAACACTGATCAATTAGCGTCCTCTGTTATAGTTTCTGTCACTATACTGTAAATTTACAGACAGTACATTTACATCCCACGCTTGGCCCGATGTTTTCAAAGAAATTCCTTTTTATTAAACACATTTTAAACAATACATAACAACTGTCTTTCTCCGACTTAGCATTACAAATCCCAGATGCAAGCGTGGCTTTTCAAAAGTCAAGAAAACGATCTGGAAGTAAACCCAGGGAAGCAGGTCACGAGCAAGTGACGCCACGCGCCTGTGGCTTCGTGAGCAACGGCGACGTGAGAGGCATCACTCAAAGGCAAGACGCCCTGAAAGACACGGGCTGAAGGGGGTCCTCTCCATGGCTGGGGCCGCGGACAGAGTGCCGGGGTGGGCACAGGACTCCCTTTAGCTGCTCTAGGGGCCATTCCGGAAGCCCAAGAGACAGTGCGTGCTCCAGGCCCACTCCCTCTGGAGAGCCGGCTGCCCGTGGCAGGAGGTGCTCGTGGGCGTTTTCTCTGACCCCGTGGCCCTTCCCTCCTGTTGGTTACCCTTGGGTGGGGACGCCAGTGGGCGAATGGTGGGATCTCTCTGGAGGACAGGCTCAAGCTGGAGAAAGACCTGTGCTCTCAGGGGCTCCTCCGTCCTCTCGGCCGGTGGGGAGAACGGACTGGTTTCAGCTCCTCTGCTGATTTAAGCAAGGACATGGCCATGGGCGGCGTGGGAGAGTACCAAACAGGCATCCCACTTGAGACTGTAAATCAGTTAGAAATGGTGTACTAAATGAAGTTAAAGTGTAACCTGAGGGGCCTGGATCACAGGGCCACTTCTATTCATTTAATGCACCGTAAGTTAGTGTCATCATTACTATCATCGTGTCCATCTTGCAGACAAAGAAACAGGCGGGCAGAGGTCTTGCACCAGATCACCTGAAAATGGTGTCTCGTTTCCATCGTTGCTCACTATTACGTGCGGAATGATCTGTGTTTTCTTCCCTCAAATTCCAAATAAGGCTGGTTCCTGCCTTTCTCTCCTCTGAGCCCTCTCTTTTTACCTCCAAACCCCCAGTCTCCCCAGTCTTCTGAATATGCCGTGGGATGGGGAGGATCTGGGCCCCCTTGGCTATACCTTCTTCCTTCTCAGACTCACTCTCTCCGGTTGCTTAAATTCTGCCTGTCTTCTCAGGATCGCCTCCATCCCCCCTCCTCAGCCTCCCCTGGTCCATCCGGCCAACAGACGTCTCTTGTTACCCAAAAAAGCTCCGTTTGGGAGCTGTGGCACGTCTTCAGTGCTTGCCACGTGTGCAGTGGTAATCTGTGTGTCAGTTTGTGACAAACCCCAGTCTAGACTGTACGTTCCTACAAGAACGGCCTCGCACAGAGCGGGCTGCCGTGAACGCGGCTGTGTGTGTCCTCGTGCATCCTGTCCTTTCCCCGACACGCGTGTACGTGCAGTACTGTGTACTCGGTACTCTCCGAGGGGCTGGCCGTGCGAGTCACACCATTACTCACACAGTCATCGCCCGTGCAGGAAGGAATCAGAGCACATGCCGAACTGACAACTTGAAGCTCGGCAAGTATTTATCCTGACTTAATTTTACTTAGTATTTCTTCAGTAACAGGAAAGAACTATGGATTTAGCGGCATGCGAGGGCTGTCCGGAAAGTCCCCGGCCATGGAATATGAAAAATAGAGGCGTTTACGGCTGGAGTTTCCCCCGACAGCCCTCGTACACCAAGGTTTAAACTCCTCTGCACTTGAGTTTGTGCCGTATGCTTCAGCATCACTGAATGGAAGTCTCAGCCCGGGAGACCGCGCCGCCTCCCTGCTCTACTGCCTGGGAGTCAGGCCGGAGCCCCGGCGCGGAGCTCCGCTTCCACACTGACTCTGTGTCTGCTGCACCAACGTGTCTTCAGTCTTTTTTTCAGAGTCCAAAGAAAGATCTGGGCAAAACCCAACTATGTGCAACTGAACCCTGTTGATTTCCAAAGGGAAATAAAGCCCAGTCGCTTCACGGTTCGTGCACTTAGTGTGTGTTTTCTCCAAAGGTACAGCATCTCAGGTCTGACAGGACTGACGCCTGGAGTTTTGCCATTTTGATAATGAAGGATGTTCTGTGTTCCAACAGCATCTGATGTTTAGAGATTAACATTCTAAATTCCTCTTCAGGAGAGCCCGGATTGGGCAACAGAGTGATTAGGCCGATTTTGTGGGGGAAAACTGGAGTTTTGCCCTCAGTGGTACCTTTCAGAGGTCAGCATCTCCAGCTGGACAGTATGCATTGATAAAAATACATGAATAATTTCCAGATCTCTCTTTCCCTTTTGTCTGTGAAGACAGTCTTCACGTTAGCTTATTGCCCGCAGACAGATGATTAAAAGAGGATTCGAATGAACTGATAAAGGTCCGCACAGGTAGGAAGAGGGACGGAACAGAGACCACAGAGGATCTTTCTCTGAAGAAAACCTAGTTGATTTGGGTGGGGAGGGGGACTTTCTCCCCTCAGACCAGCCAGCTCACAGCCTAACCATCATCACAGCCGTGCACCTTTACGTAACACCGGACCACCTGCTTTCACAGGTTTTATTCCCGCTTGGTCGGAGGGTGGCAGCTCCTCGTGGAGGACCTAATCTTGAAATAAATCATTAACTGTATGAGCCTTCAAACAGGTCTCTTGGATAAAAAGCGCATTCCATATTTATGAGCATTGATTTCAGGAATCGTGTTGAAGGAACTGTCGTTGATGCTGCTTTATATTAGAGATCTGAGCTTAATCTCATTTTATTCAACCTTGGTTTCAGTTTCTGAAGGTTCCAAATCATGTTTATAAATCCCAGGGGCCCATTTCCTCCCTGTAAGAGGAACGCATTTAGGTGCACGTCAGGAACTTGTGAGGCTTTTGCTACGCTCCTTCGTGTATGGGGAAAACCAATTTCCTTACGTTAGAGTTCATTGTGCGAGGCGGCGAATAATGCTGACAATGAGGGGCAGGGGCTCCAACTCAGTGCAGCAGGAGAGAGATGACAGGCTGTTAAAGCAAGGCCCTTTGATGTCTGCTGTGAGGAGGACCCCAGAAATGGTTGCTCACTCACGTTGAAAATGCGTTACTGCTTGAGCATCCCTGACCCACGTTTTTATTTCCACGTTGTATACAAGGGTTATTGCCATTAAACCAGTCGCTTCCGGCATAACCAACCCCCAGATGAGCTAGGAGAAAGCAAAAGACACCGACACATACCTAAAATCAATTTTTTGACCTGCTGGGAATAGAAGGAAAAAAAATTGAACAAACAATTGCTTACTGATTGCGACCGTTTGACGCCCGTCAAAGATTTTGCCTTTTTTAAATTAAAAATAAAATGCCAAGGGGAAGGCTGTTTGCCCGCTTTTAAGGAAACAAGAGGGACAGACCCCTGAAAGCAGGGGCCGCCTTGCAGGGCTCCCGGCGCCTGAGTGGAATCGCTAACCGGTGCCCTCGCTGAGCTGCGCTGTCCGCATTCACTCTGTCCCAAGCGGGAAGCCAGACCTCATTTGACTGAGCCAGAAAATGGTCCTTTTGTTGCTGTTTGGTTCCCCCAGTGTCATCTCTCATGGTTGCCTGGGCAACCAATGTGTATCCTTTCAGCGTGGGTTCCTGGGCCCCGGGAAGGAAGCGCTCCAGCACTCGCCTGCTATTTTTACAGAACCGTTACATAATACAATCTGTGAACGCTTCCTCTCGCTGTTTTATTGCACAGAGGGGAAATGAAGTTTGATGACTCCAAACAGTTGGACGGAGGATGTCAGGTGACTGGGATTGTTTGGCCTGGGCCACATAGCAGCAGTCCTATACGCGAGTCAGGGCTCCGGCACACAGTCACGCAGTGGCCGAGCTCGCCGGCCTGCAGATCCGGAGGAGGCAGAGCGCTGAGCCGCTCAGCGGGGCAGGTCTTGCTGCGGTGCACCCCGCTCCATCCCTGGAAGGACGGCCGCAGACAATGGGACACTGGTCAGGGCAAAGGGCGTTTTAAAGGCGTAACACATACGCTTTTAACAGGTGGGGCGACGGCTGGCAAAGAGAATCGGATTGCAAGGCAGAGCACCAGGCTTCTGGGACTGCCACGGAGGCACTGCCACGGAGGCACTGCCACAGAGAGTCTGCCACGGAGGCACGGCCACGGAGGCACTGCCACGGAGGCACTGCCACAGAGAGTCTGCCACGGAGGCACGGCCACGGAGGCACGGCCACGGAGGGACTGCCACGGAGGCACTGCCATG